>VSMD01023765.1:0-20556 GCA_008750895.1 Mirza zaza | reverse complement strand
TTGTTTCTTAGAGCTGAATAGTACTCCATGGTATACATACACCACATTTTATTAATCCATTCTTGGATTGATGGGCACTTGGGCTGTTTCCACAGCCTTGCAATTATGAATTGTGCTGCTATAAACATTCGAGTGCAGGTGTCTTTTTTGTAGATTGTCATTGGATCTTTTGGGTAGATGCCCAGCAATGGGATTGCTGGATCAAATGGTAGATTCACTTGTATCGTTTTAAGGTATCTCCATATTGCTTTCCACAAAGGTTGAACTAGTTTGCAGTCCCACCAGCAGTGTAGGAGTGTTCCTCTCTCTCCGCATCCACGCCAGCATTTGTTGTTTGGAGACCTTTTGATAAAGACCATTCTCACTGGAGTTAAGTGATATCTCATTGTGGTTTTGATTTGCATTTCCCTGATGATTAGAGATGTTGAGCACTTTTTCATATGTTTGTTGGCCATTCTTCTGTCTTCTTTAGAAATCTATAGCATTTTAAAACATGCCTGCCAGGCGGTGGGGACTTAAGTATGTTGGATGACCCGACCAAAGAGCAATGGGACCGACTGACCGGATTGGGATATTTATAGGACGAGAGGCGGAACATTTCAGAGCTACTACTTCTGCTGTCGTCGTGAGCGAGAAGGTCGAAAGCCTTTCGCTTAAGTAGCCGTTGAGCATTTTTTCTTCCTTTGCTACGTGGTCTTGCGTGCAGGTGAGCGTAAGCCCGTGACCATGAACCTGGGCAGAAGAGGGAAGGAAGACTGTGTACAGGTCGGCACAATCAGCAGTCCCTGGCAGCTCTTGGGAACAGATTTACAGTCACTGCTTATTTTCTTCAAGTGTGGAAATTTAGCCACGATCACAAAGCACCATTTGACTTCGTGACTCAGTTCTGGCTGCGGATTAAGTTAAGGCAACTGTTCTTGTGAAAAAAAAAAATATCTTCAGAAAGTCTCAAGTAGGGAGATTCGTTTGTTTTGTTTTTTTCTAATTTCCCTGCTCTTCTGAACAGATGGGATATTGATCTTTTTTTTTTCCCCCCGCCCGAGGCTTGGTGCCCAGTGGATACTAATTTCATAGGATTTTAGAGATGAGAGGGAAATGTCCTGTTACTGGTCCCTGGCTTCCTCATTTTACAAGAGAATGACCCCCCCCCCAGGGGTGGAGTGGTTTGTGCTGGGTCAGGGAAGTGATTTGGCAGAATAATCAGAACTCACCTCACAGCTTCTAGGTGAGTTAAATGATCAAACACTGTTGGGGACAGTGAACACTTGCTCATTTCCGAGTCACAGTTAGGGTGCTCACACGCCAGCATCTTATGTTTTCTTTTTTCTTTTTTTTTTTTTTTAGACAGAGTCTCACTCTGTCGCCTGGGCTAGAGTCCTGTGGTGTCAGCCTAGCTCACAGCAGCAACCTCAAACTCCTGGGCTCAAGCGATCCTCCTGCCTCAGCCTCCCGAGCAGCTGGGACTACAGGCATGCGCCACCATGCCCGGCTAATTTTTTTCTATGTATTTCTAGTTGGCCAATTAAGTTTGTTTCTATTTTTAGTAGAGACAGGGGGTCTCGCTCTTGCTCAGGCTGGTTTCAAACTCCTGCGCTTGAGAGATCCTCCCTCCTCGGCCTCCCAGAGTGCTGGGATGACAGGCGTGAGCCACCGCGCCCGGCCTCTTATGTTTTCTTGATAATGAAAATTATTGCTGGAAGCTGAAGTGGTCTCCAAGACATTGTTGCTTGTATACATTTTTGTATTACTTTGTATATATTTTTGTATTGTATTTTATATATTTCGTATATATATTTTTTGTATTACTTTGTAATACAAAGTAACTTCCTTTTGTTAGCGTATTCAGTAGTGAAAACTGACACGTGACTGCTGATTTCTCTATTCTGGAATTCTTGGCCACTCAGGACTCTGGAAATGGCATTTGGTCCTTTTATCAGTAGGGGTGCAGAACTGCGCCTGGTCGTATATCTCTGGTTTAGTGTGTGCTTAGGAAATACTCGGTCATTTTATCATGAGTTGAAATAAACCACAATTCAGAAAACAAAACTGCTCTTCTGCTGGAGGGAAAAAAGTAAGGAGCAGAATATCACAAACATGTAACGTGGAACTTTCAGTATAGCTAGAATTCCGAATTGCTGAATCATTGTCTGTTCCATTTGGCAATAAATAAGGACAAGTCTTTTCCTCGCTCGTTTCAATAAAAGCCAGACCAGAATCGTATATTCTGAGACGCTGGTTTGCTTCTGCCCACTTTTAAGAAGTGTTATGGACCTTGGAGAGCATGAGGTTGAAAAAAACTTAGACGTCCCGGAAGCCACTGTACAATGTTTGCTTTTGTGGGGAAAGAGGTTTGCTCAGTTCAACTCCATGCAGTGACGGATGTGTGGCTGTGTCTGCTTATTTGCTCTGGGAAACTTTTAATTTAAGACCAAGAAGGGTATCAGCCTCTTTGTGCAATATGTATGTCCCACTGAGCGTCGGGGAGGAACGCCTGAGCGATTCTTCTGGAGGATCCACAACTTGAGGAAGGGAGTTCAGTGGCTGGCGTCGTGAACACCCTTGTTCTGGGTGTCTGTCCTTGGGCCACTTGGAGATGCCTCCGAGAGCTTGGAAATTTGGAGACTCGAGAGTGTCTTCTCACTTCTTTGTGAGGCTGCTGCCACGTGATAGGAGCCAAGTCACCACCAAGGAGGCCAGATGGGTTCCGAGGTCTGCAGATATCTAATCTGGAAGATGAAATATCAGTTTGAATTTGTGGATGAAGGTGGCCAGGAAAGGGGTGACTCGTAGAGTGAAATGTCGTCAACATGAAGCTCAGCTCTTTGGAAGGGAAACGTGTTAGAGAACAGGCTTGAGGCGTTGCCAAGCTATTCCAGCAGACTTTGAAGACTGGGGTCCTACAGGTACATCTCCCCCTTTTTCATGGGACTGGGTGGGGCAGGCTGGTGCTTGCCTGATGCCGTGAGACTCTATCTCATCGCACCGCTCGTGAGTGACAGCATCCGTGCTCACAGACACCCTGTCGCTTGGTCATGTAACTTTCAACATGGGCCCTGCTACGAGACTTGAATTGATTATGGGATTTCAGTTACTATTCTAGTTCCTGTGACAGTTCATTCATCATCACCAGTTTCCTCACGGTTGTATGCAATGTACACATCAATCTTACAGGCTCGGATAACCTCTGCCTACTAAAAAAAGAGGGATCTCGGCTAGGCGCGGTGGCTCACGCCTGTCATCCCGGCACTCTGGGAGGCCGAGGCGGGAGGATCGTGCAAGGTCAGGCGTTTGAGACCAGCCTGAGCAAGAGCGAGACCCCCGTCTCTACTAAAAATAGAAAGAAATTAATTGGCCAAGTAAAAATATATATATAGAAAAAATCAGCCGGGCATGGTGGCGCATGCCTGTAGTCCCAGCTACTCAGGAGGCTGAGGCAGGAGGATCGCTTGAGCCCAGGAGTCTGAGGTTGCTGTGAGCTAGGCTGACGCCACGGCACCCACTCTAGCCTGGGCGACAGAGTGAGACTCTTGTCTCAAAAAAACAAACAAACAAAAAATTGTGGAAGGTTGATACACTTCTGTTTGTTGAGTAAAATGTCAGTTGTATAAAAGTAAAAGGAAAAGCTTCCACTGTGTCTGAAACATGGAGTGGTGGCGATAGAGCAGGTCACTGACCCTGTGATGACCTTGGGCAGAGGTGCTAACGGGTCTCAGAGTGTAAAGTGGGTGTGGCAGTTCTCACCTGGAGCCAGGTGACCTCCAGGATGATGAGGATGAAATGTGACTCTCACCCCCCCCCCCCCCTCCCACTTGGAGGGCTGTCCCTGGCTGGCAGCCAGACAGACCGGGAGCTCCAGGCTTCTTCCCTGGCACGTGGGGCCTCCCTGATCTAGCCGGCGTGGTGTCCCACCCTGCTCTACCTCGCCTCTCTGTCTGTGCCTCAGCCACGGTGCCCTCCCTGCACCCCTGCACCGCCTCTGCCCTCCCCTCCCACCCTGGCCCCCTGCGCTATATATTTTAAATTATCTTGTTTTGTGTAAAACTGTAATGTAAATAAGGTTAAAATTGTTACTTTTAGACATGTTTTTGTATAATGAGAGGAAATAAGTTGAACATGTATGGGAGAAAGATGAGTAGCAATTTAAAATCGGTGTTCCTGTTTTTGAAATGGGTCGGTTTTTACGTGAGTATTAAATGCTGGCCTTTATCAAAAAGTCCCCAAACAATAAATGCTGGCGTGGATGCGGAGTCTGGCCTTGCAGAACCACCCCAGTGATTTTCCAGTTTGTTTTTTTTGAGACAGAGTCTCACTCTGTTGCCCAGGCTATAGAGTGAGTGCCGTGGCGTCAGCCTCGCTCACAGCAACCTCAGACTCCTGGGCTCAAGCGATCCTCCTGCATCAGCCTCCCGAGTAGCTGGGACAACAGGCATGTGCCACTGTGCCCGGCTAATTTTTTTCTTTCTATCTATCTGTCTGTCTGTCTGTCTGTCTATCTATCTATCTATATATCAGTTGGCCAATTGATTTCTTTCTATTTATAGTAGAGATGGGGTCTTGCTCTTGCTCAGGCTGGTCTTGAACTCTTGACCTCAAGCGATCCTCCCGCCTCGGCCTCCCAGAGTGCTAGGATGACAGGCGTGAGCCACCGCGCCCAGCCTAATTTTCCGGTTTCCCATAGTCACCAAACCCCACAGGCAAGCTTTGCATGTGCCGTTTGTTGCCAGCACTTGGCTATCTGGAGGGTTTTTTTTATCAGTGGGTGGAACAGCGTTTGCTCACCCTCAAAAAAAAAACAGCCCTGGGACCCCTCCTTTGACCTGCGGGAATGTGTGTGTGTGTGCAGCAGACGTGTGTCGAGCGTCCGCTGTCTGTCTGTCGCTCCGGTGGTAGGAAGATGAGTGAGGCGCCGTCTCGGGCCCCGGGGGGCTCCCATTCTGGTGGGGGGAGCCCAGCTGATAAGCAGACGGCAGCAGAACCTTCTGGTAAGTGTTTCGCTGAGCGTGGGGAAGCACTGAGGCTGTGGGACTCTCACATCAGAGAAGACTTCAGAAGGGACCCCGTGTCGGCCGGTGTTTGGGGAGGAGTTGACGTTGGCTAGGCGGAAAAAAAAGAAGAGAAATGGGACTTTTTTTAAATCTTTATTATAATTTTTTTATTATTTTTTATTTTAGCGTATTATGGGGGTACAAGTGTTAAGGTTACATATATTGCCCATGCCCCCCCATCCCCCCTCAAGTAAGAGCTTCAAGCGTGACCATCCCCTAAACGTTGCACATCTTACTCCTTGTGGTTGTATATACCCATCCCCCCTCCCACCTGCCCGACACCCGATAAATGTTACTCCTATGTGTCCACTTAGGTGTTGATCTGTTAATACCAATTTGCTGGTGAGCACATGTGGTGCTTGTTTTTCCATTCTTGGGATACTTCACTTAGTAGAAAGGGTTCCAGCTCTATCCAGGAAAATACAAGAGGTGCTAGATCACCATTGTTTCTTAAAGCTGAATAGTACTCCATGGTATACATACACCACATTTTATTGATCCACTCATGTATTGATGGGCACTTGGGTTGTTTCCACAGCTTTGCAATTGTGAATTGTGCTGCTATAAACATTCGAGTGCAGGTGTCCTTTTCATAAAGTGACTTTTGATCATTTAGGTAGATGCCCAGTAGTGGAATTGCTGGATCAAACGGCAGATCCACTTGTACCGCTTTGAGGTATCTCCGTATTGCTTTCCACAGAGGTTGAACTAGTTTGCAGTCCCACCAGCAGGGTAGGAGTGTTCCTATCTCTCCGCATCCACGCCAGCATTTGTTGTTTGGGGACTTTTTGATAAAGGCCATTCTCACTGGAGTTAAGTGACATCTCATTGCGGTTTTTTGGAGATAGAGCACTGTTGCCATTTCTTTCTAGGGAAGCAGTGAGGAGTGGATTGAATCTCATTTCGTTTAATTTTCACTAGAAGGTATAATAAGCAGTTTAAAATACTCTGTGTTCATTATCTGTCGTAGAACTTGTATTTTTCTGTAAGGTGTTGCCAACATCGTAACAAGGGACCCGGTTCAATCTGTTGCGTGGTTCCAACGATTGAGATCTTGACAAATTTAAAATTCATTGGTGAACATAAATTCTCACTGGAGAAAAATAAAAGAGGATCCCAGTGAGTTAGATCTGTGTGGTGGTTGCCTGTTTAAAACCACACCATTTATTTTTTTTTCCTGTCTTCATCCAAACAGAAACAAAAACAGAAAAGCATTCAATGTGTGTGCTTACATTTTTGGAATGTATTTTAAATTATCTTGTTTTGTCTAAAACTGTAATGTAAATAAGGTTAAAATTGTTGCTTTTAGACATGTTTTTATATAATGAGAGGAAATAAGTTGAACATGTATGGGAGAAAGATGAGTAACAATTTAAAATCCATGTTCCTGTTTTTGAAATGGGTTGGTTTTTACGTATTAAATGCTGGCCTTTATCAAAAAGTCCCCAAACAATAAATGGTGTGGACGAGGAGAGATAAGAACACTCCTACCCTGCTGGTGGGATTGCAAACTAGTTCAGCCTCTGTGGAAAGCAATATGGAGATACCTTAAAGCCATACAAGTGGATCTACCATTTGATCCAACAATCCCACTACTGGGCTTGTACTCAAAAGATCCAAGGACACTCTACAAAAAAGACACCTGCACTGGAATGTTTATAGCAGCACAATTCACAATTGCAAAGCTGTGGAAACAACCCAAGTGCCCATCAATTCATGAGTGGATTAATAAAATGTGGTATATGTACACCATGGAGTACTATTGAGCTCTAAGAAGCAACGGTGATATAGCACATCTTATATTTTTCCTGGATAGAGCTGGAACCCATTCTACTAAGTGAAGTATCCCAAGAATGGAAAGACAAGCACCACATGGACTCACCAGCAAATTGGTATTAACGGATTAGCACCTAAGTGGACACATAGGAATAACATTTATCGGGTGTCGGGCAGGTGGGGGGGGAGGAGGGGAAGGGTATATACAAACATAATGAGTAAGATGTGCACCGTCTGGGGGATGGACACGCTTGAAGCTCTGACTCAAGGGGGTGGGGGAGGCAAGGGCAATGTACATAACCTTAACACATGTACCCCTATAATATGCTGAAATAAAAAAAATTTGTTTACATTAAAAAAAATAAAATATATCCAATGCAAATTTTAGATGGGGGTATTTTACTTCGTATTAATATTATAAAATGACACCCATAAGAGGGAAGCATGTAGCTTTTAGCAGATTTTATATTCCGGACTGGTAATGAAATAAATGTGTTTTTGGTGCGGCTAACAACATGGAACATTTCTTGTCCAATGAGCAGGCTGTCTCTTTTTTTAAGGTTACGAGAAGACAGATGAGGTTTCGGAAAAGACGTCCCTGGCTGACCAGGAGGAAGTGAGGACTATCTTCATCAACCAGCCCCAGCTGACGAAGTTCTGCAACAACCACGTCAGGTAGGAGCTGCAGAAGAACGCTTGGGACCCACCAGCGGGGCTGGGCTGGAGAGGTCAGAATAAAAACGCTTCCCAGGAGCAGCCGGGCAATATCTGAGAGCTCCCTGGTGGCACTGGGCATAGGCTTGTTCCTCCCTCTTCTCTCCAGTGAAGAAATATATATATTTTTCCTGTATCTTGGCTATTGTGATTGAAGAAATATTAATTAAGAATTCTGGAAGTAGGAAAAGTGCAAAAAGGGTAACCAGCACTCATCACGCTCTACCAATTGCTGTTCCAAACTGGAGAAATGTTGCAAAGGCTCATTAACTTAAATGGGAAAGAGTAAAAGGCACTGGCTACCCACACAGTAAAGAGAGGATATCTGAATAACTAAAGCTATTTTGGGGGTAAATTGTCCCAACCTTTGTCCCAAACCTGTTAATAGAGTGCATTGTGTTCTTGGTTTTGGTTAACAAGATTTAACATTTTAGGAGAGGCCATTCCGCATCAAGTACTCCTTTCCTTTAAACAGTCTTCAAATACCGGGTTTTGATGCTTGTGCTATTTGGTCCAATGTTGAGAAACGGAGGACTGTGAGAATTATGTCGCCGCACCGTTGTTTTATTCCAACAGTAATTTAAAATCTATCCCGGTAAGCGCCGGTCACCAAGTGGCCCCCAAGACCCAGTGCACACGGCTGGTGTTTCTCTAGGGGAGGAATTCCCAGATTTGGGAAGGGCCCATTTGAAATTAATATTTGCAACTTCAGATTCTAGAGTACCGTGTTTCCCCAAAAATGAAACCTATCCATAAAATAAGCCCTAGCAGGATTTCTAAGCATGTGCGCAATAGCAGCCCCACCCCGAAAATCAGCCCTAGTGATGGGTGTGGCTATGAAAATCAGCCCTAGTGATGGGCGTGGCTATGAAAATCAGCCCTGGTGATGGGCGTGGCTATGAAAATCAGCCCTAGTGACGGGCGTGGCTGCGCAGCGCATCTGCACAACCCATGCTTGTCGTCGCGGAGCGGGAAAGAACACGAGCAGCCCTTCTCATCCACCCCGTGAGAGCTCTAGTGCTCCACAGGAGAGATCGGGGCCGGTGGTTCTAAAGGAAACAGAGTCGCAAGACATTCAGGATGGAATTCGGGGTTTGGAGAGTGAGGATGATGTTCCAGAAGAAGACGACTTCACTCTATTTGAGTCAATGTAGATGGTTGTACTGTACTTAAAAAAAAAAAAAAAATCCCCTGAAAATAAGCCCTAGGGTGTGTTCTGGAGGAAAAATAAATATGAGACCCTGTCTTATTTTCGGGGAAACACGGTAACATTTCTCCATTTGGGGAGTGTGGCGTTGCCTCTCCTTTAATGTCCTTTCTATTCGATAAGCAAGAGGAAAATCTGAATGTCTCCAAGACCTGAGTGGCGATGTCGCACAAACATATCAGGTATGTTTAGTGTGGGGTCCAAGTCAAGTTCCTGGTGTGTGGCTGTGAAGAAAATTCAGGTACAAGCCCCAGAAACTTCCCTGTTTATCTGAAGTCATCCAGAAAAGACATCTCTGTGTCCTGTGTCTTGTCCTGCTCAAATGGCTGATATTTTTTTTTTTTTTGGCAAGATTGTATTTTCTATCAACATGTTGTTATACTCTATCTAAAGTGGCTCTTCTTTGTAAGCTTCTAGTAATGTCAAGCAGGATAGTTGGCCAAAGAGGACAAATGATACAATCTTGAAAGTAAAACTAGTATCCTCTCTCTCTTTTTTTTTTTTTTTTTTTGAGACTGTCTCAGTCTGTTGCCTGGGCTGGATTGCCATGGTGTCAGCCTAGCTCACAGGAACCTCCAACTCCTGGGCTCCAGGGATCCTCCTGCCTCAGCCTCTCCGAGTAGCTGGGACAACAGGCATGCGCCACCACACCTGGCTAATTTTTTTCTATATATTTTTAGTTGGCCAATTAATTTCTTTCCATTTTTAGTAGAGACGGGGTCTCGCTCTTGCTGGTTTCGAACTCCTGACCTCGAGCGATCCTCCCTTCTAAGCCTCCCAAATAACTGGGACTACAGGCATGCGCCACCATGCCCGGCTAATTTTTTCTATATATATTTTTAGTTGGCCGATTAATTCCTTTTCATTTTTAGTAGAGACGTGGTCTCGCTCTTGCTCAGGCTGGTCTCGAACTCCTGACCTTGAGCGATCCTCCCGCCTCGGCCTCCCGGAGAGAGTGCTAGGATGCCAGGCATGAGCCACCGCGCCCGGCCCTGGTACCCTCTCTTTACCGTTTGGGTAGCCAGTTCCTTTTACTCTTTTCCGTTCAAGTTAACGACCCTTTGCAACATTCCTCCTGTTTGAGACAGCAAACCTCCACCGTCCGGCTTTCAAATGGCAGCGACAGAACGTTGTAAATGTGGGTGCTGATCACGGAGTAATCAAGTTGTACGCCGCTTCTCGTTTTTTATTTTCCAGCACTGCAAAATACAACATCATCACCTTCCTTCCGAGATTTCTCTACTCTCAGTTCAGAAGAGCCGCGAATTCATTTTTCCTCTTCATTGCACTGCTCCAGGTAAAGCCATGTCGTAAAACCTTACTTCCAAGTCAGATGTTCAGGTATCAGTAAATGATTTTTGTTGAGTCTGTGGCCAGTTCTTTGAGCTTCCCTCGATGCAGAGAGCTGGGCTGGTTTGGGTAGAGGCTCCAGCCCCCTGCTGCAAGCAGTGTCAGAATTCCACCACCTCTTTGAGCCTGCGATTCCTTTGTACCAGCTCCTTTTAGATGTTCTGTAAATTTGTTGGGGCAACAGCCGTTCATGTTGGGCGGCAAAGGAGGGTGGGACTTTCTCCTTAAAATATTAATTCTCATAGAATTAATCTCATCCGAACCTCAGAATGCCAGAATCGCTGCTTAAAATCTTGAGTTTCTCTTTGTATTTTTGTCAGTTACCATCAGAAAAAAAAAATGATTTCATTAAAAAGTAGCACATGTTAGTCGTAAAAAAAAAAAAAAAAGAATTTAAAAGCACAACAGAACATGAAGAAAAAACTTAAACCTTTTACTATTCTACCGCCAGAGAGAAACACTCTTAAATAAATTTGGGCACACGCCCTTCTGATCTTTTTTTTTCTTTTCTGCAACTAAACGTATGGGTTGTGCAGATGCGCTGCGTAGCCACGCCCATCACTAGGGCTGATTTTCATAGCCACGCCCATCACCAGGGCTGATTTTCATAGCCACGCCCATCACCAGGGCTGATTTTCATAGCCACGCCCATCACTAGGGCTGATTTTCATGGCCACGCCCATCACTAGGGCTGATTTTCATAGCCACGCCCATCACTAGGACTGATTTTCATAGTCACGCCCATCACTAGGGCTGATTTTTCGGGGTAGGGCTTCTATTGCGCACATGCTTAGACATCCTGCTGGGGCTTATTTTGTGGGTAGGTCTTATTTTCAGGGAAACACGGTAAATACCAGCAAATTGCCTCATCTAGCGTTAGTCTGCCGAGATAATAAAATCAGCAAGGCGTATTTTAGAAGGCACTAAGACTTTGTTGTTTTTAAATCGGTTATAAACTTTCTAGCTCTCATTGGATTTCTCTCCTTTTTTTTTTTTCCAAATAGCAAATACCCGATGTATCACCAACAGGTCGCTACACCACACTGGTCCCTCTCTTATTTATTTTAGCTGTGGCAGCTATCAAAGAGATAATAGAAGATATTGTAAGTATTTGTTTTTTTAATATATATAAATACCTGTGACTCTGTTATTTAACATTTTTTAAAATATTAATTTCTAGAGTTATTTAATGTTGGCATAGACTGCTTAGAATACCCATTCAGCTTAAAAATGTACAGAATGTATTCTTAAGTTCTTAAATGTACAGAATATGTTCTTAAATTAAATTTTTATTGATTTCTTTAGGATTAATATTGCTGAATGCTTGTTATAGTATTCTGTTGTGTTTCTTTGCTATTTAATTTAACTTAAACAATTGGCTTGGAGAGTAAACTGTATCTGAATTTTATTTTCCATTAAATTAAATGAAGTAACCTCCAAGTTATCTAAATGTAATGGGGTTTTTGGTGTTTTTAATCCAAATACTATAATTTTCACCTTTTTAAATGTTTGATTTTCTTTTTGTCTTAGTTTAGTAGTTCTTACGTTTCCTTTTCTCTGATTTTACTAAAAGAAAGTAACAGCAAATTTGCTATTTTTACCATTCCATAGTAGTAGAAAAAAGGGGAAGTCATTTTGCCCTTTTATAAAATAAATTCAGGCTTCCCTCCAGCCCTCTCGTTTACCTGTTTTAACTATCGTACTTGAAGATGCCAATGTTTTGCTTTGTTTTGTTTTCCTATTCTTTTAAAGTATTTCTTTGCCTGCCCGAAATGATCAAGCCTTTGGAAAAAAGTTAGATGTCAAGGCAAGGAAGGACTGAGAAGTGTTTTAGAAAGTGCCAATTTCAAGTTTTACAAACATTAGCCTTTTATTCTGTAGAGAATCTTACTAAGACGAAGACGTGAGCCATAGCATCACTCACTAGACCCCTTAGAAATGGGTCAGTTGAACATTTAGATCATTGGGTTCAAAGGCATCCGACTGTGTAAGAGTAGACATAGATCTTGATTGGAAATAACATACTTGATGGGTACCACCAGCTGAGAAATTGAAGAGATCCTCTTCTCACCTGTGCTGTTCTCACAGGCTTACGAGCCTTTAAATTGTGGTCGGGTTTGGCTGTCCATCCGGATTGGTCTTTTACCACAATTTTATCTCCTTCTTTGCTTGGCGGACTCATTTTTCTTTCTTCGGTTTAGCCTAATTTTCATTCCGCACCTGTTATCTGCCAGGCTGTTGTGCTGGTTGCTTTTGCAGACGCTCTCCTCGTTTAATTGCCTCAGTAACTTTTCAGAGTTGGATGGGAACCCCGTTTTACAGGTAGGGAAGCTGAGGCTGCGAGAGGTCCTTGTAGCTTCCCCGAGAAAGCGACAGGATCAGAATTCCATCTCCATCCAGTGCTCTTTGCTCTGTGTTATCGTGAAGAGTCACTGACAACAATATTAACAAGATTGTTCGTGTTTCTGGGTTCCACGTACTTGGTTTTTTTCCTTTACTGAATCTAGTAATAACCCCTTATGGCATCACCTTTCTGGCCGCTCACGGGTTTTCTCGTGTTCCATGAGCCATCTGTTAGGGACCTCGGATATCAGCACACTGTCCTGTCCATTGGGGACAGTTAGAGGCTTACCGCCAAATTTGCAAATGAAAACATCAAGAATGAAGAAAGGTGACATCATAAGTAAATGTTTTACGCAGTACCATACGTTAAAAAGGTGCTAGGAACTTTGTTTAATTAGTTGTTTAAAATTGTTTTTTGTAAATAAAAATGTTATCATTATTGAAAAACAACACCCAAAGTGCATTATGATCTGTAGTTAAGATGATGTATTTATTTATTTTTGAGACAGAGTCTCGCTTTGTTCCCCAGGCTAGAGTGAGTGCCGTGGCGTCAGCCTAGATCACAGCAACCTCAATCCCCTGGGCTCAAGCGATCCTCCTGCCTCAGCCTCCTCCAGAGTAGCCGGGACTACAGGCATGCGCCACCATGCTCGGCTCATTTTTTCTATATATATATATATATATCAGTTGGCCAATTAATTTCTTTCTATTTATGGTAGAGACACAGGGTCTTACCCTTGCTCAGGCTGGTCTCGAACTCCTGACCTCGAGCGATCCTCCCGCCTCGGCCTCCCAGAGTGCTGGGGTGACAGGCGTGAGCCACCGCGCCCGGCCAAGATGATTTAAATAACGTGCAGTTTGCCCAAAAACGTGCCGTCCCTGGCGTGTGTCCTAGAGATTTATTTCTGTGTGGTATGATGGATGGATCTTATCCCCATTTTACAGATGAGACAGAGCAGGGAGAGGGGTGGGAATTCAAACAAGGCAGTTTGACTCCAGAGCCCTGCCTCACAATCACTCCTCCAAACCGCCTTCCCCGTTTTTGTGGCAAAGCTATAAGCTCTCCAGCTCTGGTTTCTAGTACCCCATCTTTGCAAATAGATGGTGAATTAAATTGTATCCAAGAACCTCTTTTTTAATAGAACTCTTACTGGCATAAGATAATAGTTGAGTACTATTAGAAACCAGCTAATCAGGCAGCCCCCAAAGAATGTAATAATAGTATTGGGAAGTAATGATAGTGACATATGGAGTAGTTTTCTAGTGAAATCGGTGGTCAGAAATTAACCAAAAATTGTAAGAGTCGTTTAACAAGAAATCTGCACCAAACTATAAATTGATAGAAAGTTTGAAATATTTGCTCCCTATAGAAGGAAAGGAAATATTTACTCCCTATAGAAGGAAAGGAAATATTTACTCCCTATAGAAGGAAAGGAAATATTTACTCCCTATAGAAGGAAAGGAAATATTTACTCCCTATAGAAGGAAAGGAAATATTTATTCCCTATAGAAGGAAACTGCCTATCAACAGTTTAGATAGTTGGACAAAGAGCTATCTTTATCAGTAGTTGTAATGATCAGCAGGAGTATTTGAAGTATGACTTAGGTGCCGGGCATCCGTTAGGATACATATTAGGCGGTGTTAGGCTGTGCGCGGTGGCTCACGCCTGTCATCCCAGCACTCTGGGAGGCCGAGGTGGGCGGATCGCTCAAGGTCAGGAGTTCGAAACCAGCCTGAGCAAGAGCGAGACCCCTGTCTCTACTAAAAATGGAAAGAAATTAATTGGCCAGCTAAAAATATATAGGAAAAAAAAATTAGCCGGGCATGGTGGCGCACACCTGTAGTCCCAGCTACTCGGGAGGCTGAGGCAGGAGGATGGCTTGAGCCCAGGAGTTTGAGGTTGCTGTGAGCGAGGCTGACGCCGCGGCACTCACTCTAGCCTGGGCAACAAAGTGAGACTCTGTCTCAAAAAACAAAAAAACAAAAAAACAAAAACAACTAAGATCTATTAGACTAACGGGTAGAGGCGGGGACAAGTGGAAAAATGAATTCACTGTATGTTCAAAAGTAAAATTGAGCAAACTTAAACTTCTCATCGCCCAACACGATACGTGCCCAACTCAACGTTGCTCATATTTTCAGCCCCAGCTGCGGGAAGGCAGGCTCCGTGAGAGCGGGCGGTTTCGTCTCTCGTTCAGTGCGCAGCAGTGGTAGCGGGGCTCGGCACATAGCGCTACTGGTAAAGACTGACGGAGTGAAGAAATAGTTTGGGTGGCAGGGAGAGGGAGAAGGGGCTACAAGAATGACTCTCGGCGAGTTCCTGGCTCGTGCAGATAAGTGGTGTTCGGTTCCTCGTCTGAGACGAGGACCGAGGCTTAGGGTGTAAGGTCGCAGGTCGCCTTGTGGGCACGGTTCGGGATGCTTTTGGGGACTGCGACAGGGAGATGCCAAGCAAGGAGGTGACAGGCTGTAACTGTGGAAGTCAGGTGAGCGTCTTGGCTGGCGTGTATGTGTGTCCCGGTTGTAACTGCGAACTGCGGGCGGCACAGAGCTGAACCATGGAGAGGATGAGGAGTGAGGAGGGTCGGGGGGATACGCCTTAAGGAATCGAGTCAGTGAACAGCTGCAAGTGGACAGAGAGGACAAGAAGGGGTCAAGATGCAGATGGGAAACCCGGGCAATGATGTGATTAAAAAACAAAATGCCTTGGGGGTGTGGGGGGGGAGAAGGATTTCCAGAAGGAGAGAAGAGTGGTCAGCATTGCATACTTAAGTACCCTAAAGTTCATGTAACTACCGTGTTTCCCCGAAAATAAGACAGGAGGATCTTATATTTATTTTTCCTCAAGAAGACATCCTAAGGGCTTATTTTCTGGGAATGTGTTATTTTTTTTTTAAGGACGGTACAACCATCCACATTGATTCAAATACAGTGAAGTCGTCTTCTTCTGGAACATCATCATCACCCTTCAAACCCCAAATTCCACCCTGAATTTCTTGCAACTCTGTTTCCTTAGGACCACTGGCCCCGATCTCTCCTGTGGAGCACTAGAGCTCTCACGGGGCAGATGAGAAGGGCTGCTCGTGTCCTTTCCCGCTCTGCGACGACACGCATGGGTTGTGCAGATGCGCTGCGCAGCCACGCCCGTCACTAGGGCTGATTTTCATAGCCACGCCCGTCACTAGGGCTGATTTTCATAGCCACGCCCATCACCAGGGCTGATTTTCATAGCCACGCCCAGCACTAGGGCTGATTTTCATAGCCACACCCAGCACTAGGGCTGATTTTCATAGCCACGCCCAGCACTAGGGCTGATTTTCGGGGTGGGGCTTCTATTGTGCACGTGCTTAGAAATCCTGCTGGGGCTTATTTTATGGGTAGGTCTTATTTTCAGGGAAACACAGTATTTATAAAATACTCTATTGTATGCTGTCAAATATCGATAATGTTAAATAATTCAGTAGTGCTCGGTGATAGGAAACGAGTTCTTTTTCTAAGACAGTTGGGGGCGGGTATGAACTCCGAGAATACCTGTTAATTTTTTTAACTATTAGGTTGAGAAGGAGTAGTGATCTCTCTAAAATACAAAACTTATATGCTTTCTTTTTGTAGTCGTAAGGTCAGAGTTGGATTGTGGAGGTGGACCCTTACAATCCATCAACACACTTACTTCTTGACAGGTAACCTTATTTATTCCGTGGTGGGAAGGCTGAGAAGACAGAGCCACCTGTGCAGGAATTCTCTCCAGATGGAAAGTGCTGGTTAGGGTGGCTTTAGGTTTCACTAAGATTAAATTTCCTTTTCGAAGTGGAGTGTTTCGTTAATCAGCTTTCGTGAGTCTCCTTCAGTTGGAAGTCTAACCGTTGTCTATCGTAGACGTGCATGCTTTTGGGAATCTTTGCACCTCCTTTGAATATCTACGTTTACCTGGGGCCGTTATTTTGGACTGAAACTTATTTGGTATTACTTTCTAATTTTTTTTTTTTTTTTACAAACTTTATGAAAAACAGAAAGCCAAATGAGTAGTTTTAGAGTACTACAGCTATAACATATTCTCTCCTGATCCAAATTTAAAAGAACGTTAAAAATTTATTTAAGAAGGAATATTCTGGCAAATGGTGCTTACTTTTGAAAGCAATACTCTGCCTGTTAAAAGTCTACGTTAGCATCTGTTTACGAGTGAGTACTTTCTGCTTACTGAGAGTTACAGTGTATCCTGCATATGGATGTGTCTAGAATCATTTTCAACGGTTCTTCCGCAGAGGCGATTTGAATGCTCTATTTATGCGCTTTACGCAGTTCAGTGGCCGATTGTTTCTGCAAATTGCGTTCACACTATGACTCCATCCCTCCCAGCTGCTGCTGTATCTTTGTGGAGTGCTGATCCACAGCTCTAGATTTTTCTCTTGGAGAGAGTTTCCGTGTGTGCACTGTGATTCTAAAAACCGTGGGGTTTTTTTTTTTGCCTCCAATGGAAAACTTGGGAACTCACTGGTTTTACATTTCTTTTTTTTTTTTTTTTGAGACAGAGTCTCGCTTTGTTGCCCAGGCTAGAGTGAGTGCCGTGGCGTCAGCCTAGCTCACAGCAACCTCAGACTCCTGGGCTCAAGCGATCCTCCTGCCTCAGCCTCCCAAGTAGCTGGGACTACAGGCATGTGCCACCATGCCCGGCTAATTTTTTCTATATATATTAGTTGGCCCATTAATTTCTTTCTATTTATAGTAGAGACGGGGGTCTCGCTCTTGCTCAGGCTGGTCTCAAACTCCTGACCTCAAGTGATCCTCCTGCCTCGGCCTCCCAGGTGCTAGGAAGACCGACATGAGCCACCGCGCCCAGCCTGGTTTTACATTTCTTTCAACCCATGTTATAGTCAGGCATGCACAGCTGAATTTGACCTTGAGGTTTGCAGGATGACTTCCTTGAGCAGAGAGGGAGTTACCCTCAATGCTTTCCTGCAGTGTTAGCCGGACTGATGGGTTGTGCTTGATGCTGTAAGTGTAGACGGAAGTCATGCAAAGCCTCTCGTCGATTCTCGTAGACAAGATAGCTTCCACAGGCCGCTCACCTTCTCGTCTTTCCTCTGACCTTCTGTTTCTGTTTTCTTACTTACTGCCATGAAACCTTGGCTCAGGTAACTCTCCAGAGTTATCCGCCTAGACCCAGGGGTCCTCAAACTTTTTAAACAGGGGGCCAGTTCACTGTCCCTCAGACCGTTGGAGAGTGCGCACTGTGGGCCCGGGATGAGTCGGCTGCTAAGCAGGACAGGCAGCGGCGGCAAAAACACCAGGCGGGCCGGATAAATATGCTAGGTGGCCCGCATGTGGCCCTCGGGCTGTAGTTTGAGGATGTCTGACTTAGAGTAATGAACCTGTTTACCCTTTAATTTTGCAGGTGCTTTCGGGAACAAGGAGAATAGGGTAGGATCTTGTGGTTCAGTGGCTCGTGGTCGCCAGTGGAGGTGGGATTTTGGGGAACAGAGACCAGAAAGGGCCATTTGCAAGGGGTAGAGGCGTCTGCCTCTGGTCACCAACACACATCAGCACATCGTTAAATTATAGTGGATGTACTCAGCTTAATTAGATAATTAATTTCAGAAGAAGCTGAGACTATTTCAAAACCATGATTAAAATGGTAGTTATTATACTGAACTCTCTTGGGCAAATCTTCACTTTCGAGTGAGTTATTTAAGCCAAAGATAAAATCAGCCTTTCAGTTCGAACTTTTCTTGCATGTTAAAATTTTAGGCCGGGCGCGCTGGCTCACACCTCTCGTCCTAGCACTCTGGGAGGCCGAGGCGGGCGGATCGCTCGAGGTCAGGAGTTCGAAACCAGCCTGAGCAAGAGCGAGACCCCGTCTCTACTAAAAAAATAGAAAGAAATTAATTGGCCAACTAAAAACATATATATATATAAAAAAAATTAGCGAGGCATAGTGGCGCATGCCTATAGTCCCAGCTACTCCGGAGGAGGCTGAGGCAGGAGGATCGCTTGAGCCCAGGAGTTGGAGGTTGCTGTGAGCGAGGCTGACGCCACGGCACTCACTCTAGCCCGGGCAACAAGAGTGAGACACTGTCTTCAAAAAAAAAAAAAAAAAAAAATTTTTTTTTTTTTTTAATCTTACCTGTGTGCTGACGTGAGATCCTCCTGATGGGAGCATAAACTCGAGGTCTCAGAAGAGAATCGCTGCAGAAAGATGCTGCAGATCGTGCTTCTGATTTTAGAATTCATGAGCATCTTCTCGCGCTTCCTCGTGACCCTTCCCTCGTTGATGCAACTTACCAAACACTGACATGGACCAACCTGCAGAAACAGGAGCTAAAAGAAATTCTCTCTTCTGTCGTGCGTGCTCTTTGGTTTCATTAATCGCGTTCCCTTTCTCACAACTGTTCTTTTTGCTTTTGAACTTTAGAAACGCCATAAAGCTGACAATGCTGTGAACAAGAAACAGACACAAGGTAGGAATTTTACATCTTATTTCTTCCCACGTGTGTCAAATGACGCTCATAGTGAAAATATTTTCAAATCGCTCCGGTTAAGTATAATTCGGTGGAGAGTACTGCATTACCCCTTAGGTTTTTCTTTCAGGGTAAGATGGATTCTTGCTTTGTGGCATTTGTGGCTCTGGCACCTAAGTTTGCATTAGAGCGATTCACAGTGATAATGCTTTTTTTGAAAGCCAACATTTTTCTAATATGTTTAAGTGCTTCGTAGCAATGAGCTCCCGAATATATAGTCCTTAAAGTCTGCGATTGTTTCTGGCAGCGTTAAATACTGTAAACAGTCTTCGCTTGTCGTCTGCGGGGTATTGCCGTAGAAAAGATTTACAGAAAATAATCAGATGTGATCTTCCTTGGGGTGAAAAGCAATTGGAAAGCAAAGCGCTCTTGAGTTATTTTATACATGTAGATGGTGTGTGCTCCGGAAATAAAGATGGTTAAAACCGGGCCAGCTTCTGCGGAGTGCCTGGCGTTTTGGGGTGGCTCTTTTCGTGTGAGAATCCAAGACCAAAATGACCTTTGATGGAAGCAAATAGACCATCATGCTCTAAGATGATTTAAAAAAAAAAAATACCCAGGAACATGGAAACTTGTCGTATCCTGTCCCTGAGTTGCCCCCTTTGTGAGCCTAATCCTTCTTGGAAGTTCTCCTAGTGGCATGAGGGTCAGGAAAGTCTGCCAATGTTACCTGGCAGTTAAGGACAGGGTTTTTACCTGGCCGATATTTTTTTGGGGCCCCGTCAAAATGCCCTGCTTCTTTCTTACCAAACCTCACACCTAAAAGCATCATACGCTGATTTTTGATATATTTGAGGAAGATGTATTTATTAATTTACCTAATAGAATTATAAAATAGTTACTGAGATTGTATTATGAGATGTACAAAAAAGTATAAGATGAGAACTTCAGCTCTGAAGAGCTTGTCGCCTCTTTGGCGAGAGAGGTGTGTGAACAGATGCACGAGTGCGAGGTAAGAGATTTTGAGGAAGACGCAGGATTTGGACCACAGGATCTCAAGGTCTCTCTGGATTTTTGTGGCCAATCGTGGTTCCCACGTGAAATGCCATAGCAGCTCAAAAGGAGAGAAAATTCT
Source organism: Mirza zaza (assembly GCA_008750895.1). NCBI lineage: Eukaryota > Metazoa > Chordata > Mammalia > Primates > Cheirogaleidae > Mirza > Mirza zaza. The sequence goes on along the minus strand of VSMD01023765.1, from coordinate 530 downwards.
GGTGTATCCTGAGGTAGACCTTGAATTTTGGGAGGACTTTGGATGAGCCAAGAGACAAGGGGAAGACATCGTACCGTGTTTCCCTGAAAATAAGACCTCCCCATGAAATAATCCCTGGCAGGATTTCTAAGCATGGCCACAATAGAAGCCCTACCCCGAAAATCAGCCCTAGTGCTGGGCGTGGCTATGAAAATCAGCCCTAGTGATGGGCGTGGCTATGAAAATCAGCCCTGGTGACGGGCGTGGCTGCGCAGCGCATCTGCACAACCCATGCGTGTCGTCGCGGAGCGGGAAAGAACACGAGCAGCCCTTCTCATCCGCCCCGTGAGAGCTCTAGTGCTCCACAGGAGAGGTCGGGGCCGGTGGCTCTAAAGGAAACAGAGTCGCGAGACATTCAGGATGGAATTTGGGGTTTGGAGAGTGATGATGATGTTCCAGAAGAAGACGACTTCACTCTATTTGAATCAATGTAGATGGTTGTGCCGTACTTAAAAAAAAAAATAACACATCCCCTGAAAATAAGCCCTAGG